>OX030959.1:5796240-5813740 GCA_943735955.1 Piscicola geometra | reverse complement strand
ATGAATCAATAGAAGCTATACATTAAAGCTGAACGATAAACCGAAGAAGATGCAATAATTAGCCGGTAAAACACAAGGTCAAGCTAAGAATAGTTCTATACTTTAATTTTTCCCTTTTTTTTTTTTAAACATTAAATTAGCATTACTATCGTCACTATTTCAATTATTATCATTATTCTTCCCATCAGACTCAGGAAAATTCTTATTATGACTTTTTAGGCAAGTAACTGACTTCCCTTTCTTGAGAATTTACGCCCTTTAAATACTCAATTATCTTCTTATCTTGGCCAAAACCTTCATCACGTGTTTTTTTAGATAAATTTTTTCCTATCTTTTTTAAATAAAATATTTTCTATTAATATATGTGAATATATTATATGAATTATTTTTTTTTGTTTTTACTTTTTAAGAATTTTAAAATAAAGAAAATTTAATGCTATATAAAGTTAATCATAGTCTATAAACATTCAACAACTTTTAACAAAAAATTCAACGCCGTTATCCTCATCATTATCTTCATCATAATCATCATTATCATCATCATCATCATCATCATCCTCATCATCTTCATCACCATCCTCATCCTCATCATCTTTATCATAATCATCATCCTCATCCTCATCTTCAGCAGCAGCAGCAGCAGCAAGAGTGCAGAAATGGCTTAGACTACAGGGCCACCACCAAGGCCTTCTGGAGCCCTTGTGTGCTTGCTGTGAAGAAGTAGGCTGCTAGTTATTGTTATGCATGTCTTGGTTGCTTCAAGAATTATAGTGAGAGTTTTTTGAGGCTTTAAGCGGTAATGTTAACATTCGTGGTAGTAGTAGTATTATCATTAGAGGTAGTAGAAAAAGTAGTAGTATTAATGTAGTATTATTATTAGTAGTAGTAGTAGTAAAAGTAGTAGTAGTGAAAATAGTAGTAGTAGAAATAGTAGTAGTAGTAGTAGTAGTAGTAGTAGTAGTAGTAGTAGTAGTAGTTGTAGTGGTGGTGGTTGTAGTAGTAGTAGTTGTAGTGGTGGTGGTGGTAGTAGTAGTAGTAGCACGCTATGATAGTTGCTAGGCAGATATCTGTTCATCTTCATCTCTAGCAAGGCCTTCAAACAAAGAAGTTTGTATGAATTCATGAAAGATGATGGTGCTGATGATGATGCGTAGTGATGAAGAAAACGATGATGACTTTATTATGCAAAAGTATAACTAAAATAAAGATAGTTATATCACTATATCCTTTATTTACTTATTTAGATTTTAAAATAGACATTTATTCTGAATATAATAATAGAAAAATGAAAGTATTGAGATGATTCCGATGATGGTAAAAATGATCGTTTCAGGATGTCCAGCATCATAATTGCACTCGAATTGGGTTACCTATAATTCGATTATTATTTTTAATATTATTACTATCATATCTTTTTATTATTATCATTATTGCTTGATAAATGCTGGAATTTGTCTTCGTTTTTTTCTTGCCTAAATGGAAACATGCATCTTTCATTGTTTAAAATGCTTCAAAAACACCCATACATCCAAAACAAAAACCACAGATGCATCTCTAGATTCTACACATACAAGCACAGGGGCAAAAATGAAAACACAAAGACACACACGAGCAACACTTGAATAATCGATTGAAGATGCTCTCGAATCGATGCATGAATCACTTTTCGAATGCTTCGTATGACTTCATATGCCTTCCTCCGCTTGTGCACAAATTCACTCACTCACTCCTTCGTTCATTCACTTACTCACATACTCATTCACTACCTCATTCACTCACCCCTTTACCCAAACAATCACACATACAGATAAATAGGTTGAAGATTATGGAGCTTAAAAGAAAATCATTAAACGATTAACAAATGTGACTCTTGAGTGTGGTAGACGAATGATTATTTTTTTATAACTATCAAAAAAAGTTTACACTTTTTTTTTGAAAATTAAACGCCCTAGTGAAACATAGATAAATAATAAATTTTAATAACAATGTAATACAAGAAAGTCTTATGAGCACATTGACTGTGACGCTGACGAATTCAATGGCTTGCTTCTTGAGAAGTCTGAAGTAGTTTCAGGTGAGATTTGACAAGTGCTCATAAAAATTTGGCTTCCTATTTTTAATTATATGAGAAGTTACATTGATTTTAAGTATAACTTAAAGCTTTCGTGTTCAATTCTGTTTAATATTTAGAAAAATTAATTTAAGTTTTCACACGTCACAAATTAAAACCAGACTGGAATAATTCAGCATCAAATTTTAAGAGGTAGTGAATTAAATCTAACGTTTCATAATTTATTCCTATAAAACCAAGTGCGTTTAGCTAAATTCTTAAGTTTGCACACACCCAATAAATTAGAATTATTATTAATGCCATAACTTAATAAAAATTCGAATTTGTACACTTTTTATTCATTTTTTATATTAAATTTGTATATCAAAACATTGAACTGGGGGCCTGAATCTAAGTTACCCCACAAAGCACCACCAACAATTCATTAATTTCCGAGATTTTTTGAGAATGCAATGAATGTGCACGATTCCCTTTAATTGTTATAATGATCAACTCGCCATGACATGCTTTACTTCAGAAATGTTTATGTGTGTACTAATGTTTGTGTTTTCTGTGTGTACTAATGTTTATGTGTTTTTCTGTGTGTACTAATGCGTATGTTTGTGTGCTTGTTTGTGTGAAGAATTTTGACAAGTGCATTCTTCGATTGTTTTAACAGGGGCAGCTGAAGGAGAGCAGTCCTCATCATAAGTTGGTGCCTTGAATTTCCAACAGTAACTCCTTAATTAACTTTTTAATTTTACAGCAATTCTAAAAATTCATATAAACATTACATATTTTTAATTTCCAAGTTTTTCCTATTTTTAACATAGACTTGAGCACGCTTTAAGAACAATGAATGGAAAGTCGTTGAAAACGTTCAAAAAAACAACAGCCTTAAAAAGATTCTAAGATTGAAATGGTGTTGAAAGATGCCGATGGGTCAGATTAAGTGATTAATATTTTGCATTACATTTTTATTTTTAGATAGCATAAAAAATAGGTGAACCGTCTAACGAATTAGACTTCAAAAGACCTATAACATCTCTAATCGAATCCGTTAAGACTGAAAAGAAGAATAAAACAAAATTCATTGACATATGTGGATCAAAACAGTATATTATGAATTTTAACTGGTAATACAATGAAAGATTTGTTTTGGAAATAATCTTTCGATGTAAAAAAATGTTAAAATATTTTTACAAAAAAGCAATTTTGTTTCAGCAGAAACAGTTTCAGTTTTTATTTTTACGTGTATGTCTGTATTTGTTTTTTTTTATTAAACAACATATGAATAACTTTTTAATAAAGAGAACACTCGAATATACATCAAAAAGTAAATAGTAAATGGCTTCAAGTAGGACAAACAAAAACAAGCACTAGTACAAAGGGGAACACGGTAGGGGATTCAAGCAAGGATGACAGGGGCACTCAAATGAATTGAGAAAAGTAAAAGAGCCATTCCTTGCGCTTGTGTGTGTTTTAGTGATTTTTTGTGTAGATGTGTTTTTTTTGCGTGTATGTCTGTATTTGTTTTTATTATAAGTTATTAAAAAATGTTTTTTTAATGTTTTTTTATACACTTTATGTTATCCTGTATGTGTGAGTTCATGTAGAGTTGGATTGCATGGGCGTGTACAAATGCGTGTTTGAGTGAATAATGAATTCAGACTTTCATTAATTCCAGCAGATTCACGTAGTAGTATTGATGACTGAATTTATAAAAACCTAGCTTGACATTACTACAGCCTCAACCTCTTTCATGGTTACATAATTATCAATGAGTTTGTATTTAATTGGTGCTCAGGAGATCGAATGTCTTGATGAGAAATGAATAAATACAAAAAAGTTCAACATAAAATACCTAATTTATAACATCGTCTGAAATTGTATTTGCATTAAACCTAGCTTAGCAGACCGACATCTGTGTGTGTTTTTGTGTGTGTTTGAATGTTTTGTGTGTGTGTGTGTGTGTGTGTGTGTGTTGTGTGTGTGTGTGTGTGTGTGTGTGTGTGTGTGTGTGTGTGTGTGTGTGTGTTTGTGTGTGTGTGTGTGTGTGTGTGTGTGTGTGTGTGTGTGTGTGTGTGTGTGTGTGTGTGTGTGTGTGTGTGTGTGTGTGTGGTGTGTGTGTGTGTGTTTGTGGTCAATCCTAATGGAGATTGCATGATAATGGTGAATGGAAGAACAACGGATGTGTTGTTTTGTTTAAAGTGGAATTAAAAATGACTTAGACTTTGCGTAAGTGCTTTGTAATGTGATTTCCATGGCATTTGTAAGTGATATTTTAGTGTGTTTTCTTATTTGATTTTTATTTTTTCTTAACGGTTAGCCTAATTATTTGTGTTTAGTATAACATCATGTGTGTTGAAACTACAATGACTCATTTATCCAGGTATTCATGAATTTAAAAAAACTAAGATGAGTCCAAGGAATTTCCACTAATCCTGCTTTGAAATATAAATTAGATGGCTATTAATATATTATAAACAATTAATTCCATTAACATTTTCTTGATATCTACATGAATGCATGGAAATCTTCATTTATTAGTATTTCCTAAATATTGACGCGAGAGTTAAATTATGTCATCTTTCAATTATGAAATATCTAACGATTATGAAATTGTTTTATGTAGAAGATGTAATGGCAAAGCTGTGTTAAGAATCTGGTGATAAAATAGTTTTAATTCATTTGGTTTTATTGAGATAAGTTTATTGATCAAATGTAAATTTTTTAAGATCGTTTTTTACTAATTATTTTTTTTATAAAACAATAAAATATTTTTTATAAAAAAGAATTTTTAAACGTTTAACTTACTGGAAAAATATTAAAACACTTTCTACGTCAAAAATAAAAGTAAATTCTACTATAAGGTCTCAAATATCGAGTGGAATATTTGCATTGCGTCAATAGCGTGACGTTGGCGGAAAAGCGTACCATAGTTTAAAATAAATCCAACTCAATATCTCTATGTATACGGAATATAGAAATACTATGAAGTTAAAAATCTATTATAGAATAAAATGATATGAAAAATAAGATAATAATATTATTTTAAAATTAATCTTCACTATTCAATAAACTAGACTTTATTCTAGCTCGATTCTTATCTTATCTATCTATTATCTATTTATCCGTTCTATAATTATCTATGATTTCTGGTAAATAATTTTCTAATATAAAAATGAAATCATTAATCTCGAAGCATACTTAATTTGTAAGCAGTGATGATATTAAGACATGCCAGTCTGCCGTTATTTCCGCCATAACGTCAGGAATCTCATTGAATTAATGTATTTTTGAATGAACCATAATAATACTAAAAATTATTAGTAGTATTTTATTTTATTTGAATATAAAGATAAAGTTTCAAAAAAGTTAAATTGGTAGTCGTGAGTGGATATGCGATGGAAACGGCAAGAAGATTTTCATTTAGCAATACCATTTGTTAATTCAAAGATCACATGGTCATAATTTCAATCATAATTATCTATCATTATTTTCTTGAAGTACCCAATTATTGATGCCAATCCAAATATTTCATTCAAAGAGAATTAAATGGAATATATAAATATATTAATTTCAAAGTCTACAAAGTATTTTATTTTAGTCCAAATGTATAAATCATCTCAAAATTACACGCTCCTAGATCATTGATTCCGATATTTTTCTTCTTTTTCATTAATATGAAACCTCGCATACTGGGGAAACCATTAATCACTGGAATCGGTGGTTCCACACACGAAATATGTAATAAATAGCTCTTGAAATTTCACTCGTTTGTCATTCAAAATAAAATTTCAAGAAAACCAACGAAAAAAATTATCAGCGTATTTTATTTTAATATTTTTTTTAGTTTAATGACTTTTGTTTCTGTTATGATGAACTAGTGACAATGGCCGCTATGAGTGATGTATCGTTGAGTGAGAAGAGCTCTTAAAACCCCATTTCGATAAGGCACATCTATCATTTTATTCAGTGGTTTTTGTTGTACATAGTAGTAGTAGTAGTAGTAGTAGTAGTAGTAGTAGTAGTAGTAGTAGTAGTAGTAGTAGTAGTAGTAGTAGTAGTAGTAGTAGTAGTAGTAGTAGTAGTAGTAGTAGTAGTAGTAGTAGTAGTAGTACTAGTAGTAGTAGTAGTAGTAGTAGTAGTAGTAGTAGTAGTAGTAGTAGTAGTAGTGGTAGTAGTAGTAGTATAAGTATTAGTAGTAGCAGAAATAGTAATTGTAGTAGAAATAGCAGTAGTGGTTGTGGTAGTAACAATAATAATAGTAGTGTTCTTACATTATATAGTTGTATTATATGAAAAGTATAAAAAAACGGAGTTTTAATGAGCAGCAGTAGTAGCTGCTTTGTCATCAGTCCTCTTTCTATTTCGAGACATAAATTATTCATGGAGTGAAATGACCGTGAAGATGGCGGCCTGCTGATGGAATAGGTCGCAAAAGTACAGCAAGTTTTGAAATTAAAAATAAATATTTAAAAAGCAAACAAATTCTATGGCTTTCATGGCTGGTGAGATTGATGATAACATACGAAAACAGTGATGTCAAGAATGGAATGATGGTGGTAATAGTGGAAAAGAGGGTAAAAAAGAAGATGATAATAATTATAATAAAAGTGACGATGATTGTAATGAAGATAATGATAATAACAACAACGATGATGGTGGTGGTGGTGATGCAGGTAATTTAGTGATTGATCAAATGACGAGTTTGATGCATGCTTCCTAAATGCGAGAGGAAGTCATCAGCCTAAGTTGTTTTTCGTTGAGTCGTCCTTCAGAGTTTCGTGCATTGTTTTTTTTTTCATATAAATATTTTTTTGTATTTGGCACACACACAAAAATATTCTAATGTCAGATTTAATTTATTTATATACTCTATTTATTTCAATTAATTTTTATGCTTTATTTGAAACGTCGGTCATTAATCTAATACAACATTGCATCGATAACTTTTCGATGTTCCGCTTCCGACAAGTTGAAAGAACGTGAGGAAATATCTAGAGCATGGAGGAGTTAAATGAGTGAAAAGGATGAGAGAAAGAATCGATGAGTGAGTGAGTGAGTGAGTGAGTGAGTGAGTGGGTGAGTGAGTGAGTGAGTGAGGATGACATAAAGAAAGATACTGGAAACAGCATGAGAGAGAGATTACAAGTATAAGAGTTAGATTATAACTTTAAGGCTGATTAAAGAAGCAGATGAGAATTGGTAAACATTTAAAGTACGTAGTTAGTCAAAATAATAAAGTTTATAAACAATACTTAACTTTGAAATTATTGTAGGATATCTTGATATAATAAATATAAAAATAAATAATAGGTACAATACCATTTTAAAATTAAAAAGACGGAATTGCTAATAAAGTTTCGTATGATTCTACTTGTACATTCTTCAGAACAATCTCAATGAATGTGCGATAAAGGTGATGATTGAAGTTCTTGAATGGCTTGGAAGGAGGCATTTATCAAAGAATCTATATTTCTAATGAAATTTCAAGTTTTTACATTTCGTTTTCTTATGGGAGCTGCTACTTCAATACATTTAAATAAATAAAAATTAGATCTTGAGAATAATTTTCCGATTTAGAAGGAAATTTATTTCAGTTCCATTTCAAATTCAGACCCTTGAAATTTATGAGATGTGAGTGTGTCGAAGAGAGACTTGCTGGAGACATCACAAACATGAAATACTACTTGATCTTTTGAACTAATTTTAAACTTGAGTACTATTGAAGTTTTCAAACTATTTATAATATAAAAAAACTTCTTAAATTCCATTTTATATGATTTTATTTTTATAGAGGTCTTGAATTAGGTTTGCATGTAGTGTTTAATTTCATTGTATTGAATATAAACTTATTCAAAGATACGTTCTGATAAAAATGACTAAAATTACTTTGTGCAAAAGTAATAAAGAAAAATTTGAATAAAAAGTTATAAAGAAAGAACAGAAGGTATATGGGATATGAAAACATTGAGGTGGATGATGAGATTGAAACGTTCAGAGTGGGGTTTGTAAAATAATTGGGGAATTGATGGAAAGTAATAAAAATATGTTGTTTGAACTAATGTGAAAGATGGGCGGTGATGACAAGATTGATGTGTGGAAAAGAAAAAAATATATCTAGGTTAGGGGTACTCTAATTAATACATGTGTTTTGAAAATCGGTTGAAAAATTGTAGAAGATCAATTTAGAGAAAAAATATAGTGAAAACAAACATTTTGAAGTCTCTAAGGTAGCTTCGTCAACATCTCATATTGTAAAGCACAACATAGACACACTTTTCCAATAAGTGCTTTACTTTTTCATTTAAAATTTTTTTCTCCCTTTTTTACAATTTGTTACTTGCGAAAGAACACACACATTCGTATGTACGGATGCTATTAGAATTTTAATGATATGTGATAATTGAAACAGCAAGATAAGATGTGGTGTGGAGGAAATGATGATTGTGGTGGTGATAATAGAGAGAGAAAATGATGATAATGATGGTGGTGGTGGTAGTAATGATGATGGTGATTTGAATGATGAGAACAATGATGAAGATTTTGATTGTGGTATGGATGATGATATTAATGGTGGGAGAAAGAATAATTGCCGAATTTTCAGCTTGAAACAATGGAGTTCATTAAAATGGTGTGGGAAAGTTCTTAATTAATTATAAATGTTGTTGACGTTTTGTTAGAGATTTGTGACTAAATGTTAGAGTGATGACGAATAGGATGATGATGATAAAGATGATTGCTGTGAGATTGATAACAATGGAAATTATCATAATGCTGATTTACGAAGAAAAAATGATTTGTTTATTTTTAATATAATTTATTTTAACTAAAAGCATTTCATGAATCCATTAAAGAAATATTTATTAATTTAAACAGAGGCTGAAAGGCATAGAGACATTTAGAGTGAAACTATTAAAACAGAAAAAACCAATTATAATTTCAAGAATATTCAAATGAATCATTGAATTTACTTGGAGAAGAATGAGATTCACAACTCGAAAGTTTGTAAAGTTTTCACTGCTGAAAATATATTTTTTAAATAAAGATTTATCTCTATGCTTCTATTTAACTTAAAAAAACATAAACTCCTTTTTATGAAATGTAATGGCTGACCAAATTGTTAGCTCAAACGTTTAATCCTTGGCACACACATCTGCCTTTTTGCTTGCACTTATATATCCCGTCATTAGACCCTCCTCATATACTTTATATATAAATTTACATAGTTCTGTATGAAATCTAAATGTATGATTGGAAGTGTGTTTTTGTGTGTTTATATATGTGTGTTTACATACGTTTATGTTTATGTTTGTATGTATGTGTTTATGTGTTATTCTCAAGCCTTATCAAGTCAAGTTGAGCTTAAGTATTAGGCTTACTGTTTGTTTACTAATTCTTCTAAATATGAACCTATATGAATACTTATTTATATTACACAAAGTATAAGTTTTACAATACAATGGATTTTTCTTTTAAAAATCATTTTCTTATCGATATATACTATAAAATACCAAAATCTTCGGACATACTTAATTTAAAGCAACTTATTTTTAAAGCTTTGATTTCGGACATAATTTTTTCAACTTTTTGTTTAAAAACTCGAATGTAATACATCTATTTTGTAACTTTATAAAAACAATTATTTTTATATATGCAAAGATTTTTGTATTTTTCTATAATCTATTCCATGAAAACTTTTTCGAATTTAACATTTTAAACTAGGATAAATAAATAATTTCACGGCTGTATTGAAAGATTTCCACAACAGGTTAAATTATTTCTTTATTTTTATTATACTAAAATTAAATTACTGTTTGTTCTATGATATAATCCTATTTTAATTACAAAATAGTTATTTACAATATTAATTTTTATATATTTAAGATACCTTATTTTCATTTTATTTTTATTTTCTCATTCATTACATTTTTCGAAAATACAGCAGAGATACTAGCACGGCTGATGATGCTGATGAGTAATGCACCACTCCATTCATTCACAAATTATTTTACACTCATCTGCTAATGGAGCCTTGTTCATGAAGAAACCGTTTAAAGTAAACTTATATAGCGATAGATTTAAAGAATAGAATTTCCTAACTAATAGAAATTATAATATATTTAACTTTTAATCACAGCGTTTAATCAACAAAGTATGAAGAAGCACCATAAAGCATCTTAAGAGGATTAGGGAGTGACCTGATTCGAAAGATTACGTCACGAGTTTGACCTATTTTATTACCCAGACCGGCGAACCGTGTTTTTGATGTTTGAGTGTTAGCGAAGTGGTTTGTTCTTCACGTGGAAATTCCTTTCAACGCCTTTCCAAGTGTTGTGGCTACAACTGTTTTGGGAGGACGTGAAGGCATATTGGGGCAGTCTCGTATTATAAATCTGGTTTTTTTTCATTAAAAAATATGATTTTTCCATGTTTTAATGTTATTTAACAAATATATGTGTCTTTGAAATCATGCGGGTGTATGGAAACACAGCGATGTGTGGGGAAGTGTGGCAGGGTTTAAATTGGAAGTCTTGGAATGTAATTTAAGAGTCGTCATTAAATTAAATTGAAGTTCTAGTGGAAGATAGGCACCAAGAATCTCCTTCTACATCTTTGTATATCTGTGTGTCAGTTTAGGTTTTGTATTTCTTTCAGGGTGTGTATGTTTGTGTGTTTGTATTCTTGTATACCTCCATTCTCCGTCCAGACATGTGCTCGTGGAGATTATTCATTATGCGTTTAGCCTCTCAGAAGCCGGAAAGGTTTCATAAAGTTTAATATCTTTGGAGCGAGTGCGTGGTGCAGTGTTTATGCTTAATTTGAAAAGGAAATTGCTTGGAAGATGGCTACTGTGGATGGCGCTGTCTTAATTATAAAGAGAAGTCGGGTGTTCTATGGTTGGTGAAATGGCGAAAAAGAAATATTGAAAAATGGAGATTTAAAATAAAGTATAATTCTAGAAACAACTCCACAACCAAGAACACTAGACAGACACTTTTACTTTGAGGGTTTATTCTAATAAAGAGTGAGTGCAAATAGATAGCCTCGGAGTTTTTATTTCTACATTCAGTTTGAGCCGTTCGAAAAGTTTTCTATTTTTATTTCAATAAACATTTTTTCCATAAAAAAGCGTTAAAAAAAATTATTCATAAAATAAATAACGTACATTGATTCTTTATTTTTCTAGCTTTTAAATTATTATAACAAACAAATTTTTGCTTACAATTTCCCTTCTATCATTCTATAGATAACTAACTTCATTAATTCGCAATTAAAGCTATTATCACGACACTTATCTTCGCAAACAACCCAACTACGCCTAAATACTTTATCGCTTCTAATCTGAACCAATTTGATATCACCACAAGCCACAAACTACCTGGTCATTAGCCTATCATGCCTACAATACAATTACGAGTGAATTCGTGTTAGGCCAAAGATCTCGCAAACCCTTTTCACTTGAACCACTCTCCCACCAAACGAACAACCTCACCCCTCCTTGTATGCACTTCTCAGCTTTGCAGATCGAGCCCTTGCATTGAGGGCCACCTCTCCATCCGCTGGCACTATCACCTTCTTCTGATCCACCCTCCACCGCTTCATGATCACCTCTTCCAGCTTCATTCTATCCACCATTCGATTCAAATCCACCAAACTCAACTCTGAAATACGCGGTTCGAGTCTTCCTTTTTTTAAATACTTTTCTGACTTTACTTTACTCGCTATACTGGACTTTGCACCGCTAATACTTCTATCACCACTGCCAAAATTGCTACCGCGATTTGTATCATCGACATCATTAATTTCCAAGTCGTGGAAATAAGTTTTGACAATCCTGTCCTCTAGCGAATGAAATGAAATTACGACGGCTAAGCCCCCAGGCCTCAAGAGCCTATGCATGGCTTCTAGGGCAGCTTGAAGTTCGTTGAATTCGTCGTTGACGAAGATCCGTAAGGCTTGGAATGTTTTTGTCGCGACGTGTGTGTGTCTGCCCAGTTTGTCTCTCCTGAATGCTTGTCTGTAAGTGTCGATGTTTGTGTGTGTATTTCTAAGTGTAATACCATAATCAACATATTCAAAATGTTACATTACAAATTATTCCAAGTATAAATGTTCCCCCGTTCAGAACTCACAAATGACAATTCACATCTATAAAAAACACCTTTCAACCCACTCGCCCGATGAAAACTCTGCACGCATTCACACAATTACACTCACTCTGGAAAGGAGGTAGCGATGACACTGGCAAGTTGTGAGGTGGTGTTGATGCATCCATACAAGTTCCTATGATCAACAATAACCTTGGCAATCTGTTTAGCCATCTTGTCCTCTCCGTATCTTTAGTGACAATTTATTATAAATTAAATATTAAACTAAAGTTTCATTTATTTTTAGATTGTATCAGAATTCGAGAAGTTTTTCATTTATTTATCAAAATAATTTGGAAAATATTGACTTATAAGCTCGTATAAAATTAAGATTTGTAAATATTTTTCGTTTGAAAACCCTAGCAACCTTTTGATGATATAACTTAATTTTTCTTCACTCATGTAATTCACCACATCATGGGCCGTTATCTGATCAGGGTCGTTACTGTAGGAGAAAAGAGGGTTACGCATTGATGGTTAATTGTCTCTTGTTAATTTGAATAAGAAGAAAAATAATAATGGACAATTTTTTAAAATCATTGGATTAATGATGGTAACTGATTGATGGAATTGAGATTTGAAGAATTTAGCAACCTTGAAGGATCCATTCTCATGTCCAATGGTCCATCTCTACAGAATATAAAACAACAATAAATAAATTAAATAATTAAATTTAATTTTTAAAATAATCAATTTGTATATGATAAGAGTCAAAAAATACAATCACCTTGACAACGAAAATCCCCTTGCAGCATCAGCCAATTGGATGGAAGATAGACCAGCATCAAGAAGGCACCCATCCAATGAGAGAGGCTCGTGAGATTCGGTCATTAGTTGCACCACTTGGCTAAACTTGCCTACAATCGGTTTGACTCTTGTGCTGTTGTTGAGAAAATGGATAGCTGAATATGCTTTAAAGATGCAATAGGATTCAATTCATATGTAAATTTGAAGAAAAAAATTCTACATTTTTGAATATACTGAAAAGAAAAAAGCCAACTCTTCTTTGGAGAGCAGGCAAGCTTCTTGATAGGCTTGTGGATCTCTGTCGAGTGTGTAGAGGTGTTGCAATGAAGGAAGGCTGTTGAGAAGATGTCTGCTGTGACCACCCCCTCCGAAAGTCAGATCCAAGATCGCCTTCATGTGAATTTGAATTACTTTATTTAATCCTTTAATTTTAATGAAGTTATCTATGTTGAAAAAATATAATAAAAATATTTTATCACATATATTTCGTTTAAAAAAATTCAAATCATCAATAAAATACTTTTGGTTGCAGTTTTTGAAACAGCTCTGTGACTTCTGTGAGCATGACTGGAATGTGTTGCACATTTTGCTTTTTATTATGCTTTTCAAAAGTTGACAAAGCATTTCTTAAAATTTTTAATTTATTTAAAAACTTATGTTTTCTACCAAATAATTTTAAATTCAAAGTTATAAAGCATTCCATTTAAAGTTTAAATTGTAAACTTTTAATATTTTAGACTAATCTACTTTTAAAATTGAAAAGTAACCAATCAACAATGCGCTTCATTTTTACTTAAATGATATATTACAATTCGTTTAATTGATATTAAACCTATAAGGACTGTATTTAAATAGATGTGTTTTCATTAAATATATTTAAATATAGAAGCATAAAATGTATTTCAAAATAAAAGATTTAATAATCATTTTTTAGGTTTTTCTTGGCTATAGCACCTTTATAACTTTTATTTGAAAAAAAATTCTATATGAATTAATAGAAAGAGCATACAAATAGAAATTATTTCATAGGAAAGCAACAAAAATATTTCTTAAAAACACGAAAAATTCACCAATTTTTTTATAGATAAATTCATCAAACCATCAGATAATTCTATGAAAATATTCACGCAAAACAAAATTCAGCATGAAAATTTTCGAAAAATATTAACTTTAGTTACTTATACTGAATTATGTCCTTGAATAATTTTTTTCGATATTTACATCTATTAGTAAATATTATTGGATATACATCTAATAATAAGAACAATACATTAAGTTTAATAAAAATAGACTTATCATATTCGTTAAGGCCAACTTTACTAATACTGCGTCCAAATTTCAGCTTCAAAACGAACGTTGTCCACATGGCGAAGGAAAAGGAATCATTACAAACACGAGTGCAAACTTCAATTATTATGACAAAATTGCGAATCAGAAAACTGCAGATTCAATCATAACAAGAATTATGAATAAATACATATTTTATAAAGAATTAGATTACATTGTAAAGGCTTTCGAGTTGAACGTTGTTAGTTTATCAAAATTTTCATTAAATTTATATTACAGTTATATACATGTAATAAAAAGTTAGACAAGTTATATTGTAACTTGTCTAACGTGGCATTCAAATAGCAAAGCAAGTTTAAAGTTGTAGCAGAGTTGTGAGTATTGGCCCGTTTACGCAGAGTATATGTTATATATGTTATATATGTATATCTTATAAATGTTATATATGTATATGTTATATATGTTAGTATATAAATGATTGAAATTGAAATATTATGTTCAAAAATATATTGAGTAAGGTAGTTTTGATGAAAAATAGTTTAGTTCAGAAAATACGAAAAGTTTGAAAGCTAGAAAAGTCTGCATAAATAGTGCGTTGATGACCCAGAAGGGTCTTGCAAAATTAATGGAAAAGATAGTGAGACGGCATACAGTGTAAATGACCAAAAATACTAATGGTGTTACGCTCATATTATGTGGCTACGAAATCATGAAGCGACTGAACAATGAAGTCGTTGTTAGTTTGAGATTTAAATGGCAGCTTGAAAGTCGAACGTACAGTGTAGAAGTTTAACTGTTTGGTATTTAACTTGAATAATTCACTCATCTACTCACTCACTCACTCACTCATTCCTTCACTCTATCAAAAGTGAATTAAACATCTTCTTCATCATCATCAACCTTCCTCTCTTCACCCTCCCATTCTGACTACATCTCATTCCTTCGTAGCTCTGAAGCAATTGGCTTTTTATAGCGTCAAACTTTTTAGATTTATTATTATCGTCATCATCATCATTTTCATCATTCTCATCATAATCATCATCATCCTCTTTTTTATCACCACTTTCAGCGGGAAAGAAAGGCAAGCTCGAGCATCTGCGGAAATTATTCTCGCAACTTTTTACATTTTCCTCATCTACTTTCTCATCATCTCCATCATTATCACAACTTGTGTCATCCCCACTATTAATATCATCATCATTATCATCAACAATAATTTTATTATTATCATTTTTAATATTATCATTATCATCAGTATCAACAGCGCCGATATCAACCTTATCCCGGCTCTCTAAATTCTTGCTTTTATTTCTTATTTCTTCATTAGTCTTTCTATTCTTTCTTTTGTTATTGTTGTTTTTGTTGTTCTTGTTGTTATTATTGTTGTTGTTGTTTCCATATTTTCCAGAAAATACCTTGCATGACTTGGAATGCGGAGTTTTAGGCCTGTGGAGTGTTGTGAATCCTATATGAATCCATCCTTCCATTCATTCATTCATCCATCTTGTCATCCATTCACTTATTCATCCACCTACCACTTCACCCACCCACTCATCCACCCACTCATTCACCCACTTAACCATCCATCCACCCATCCACCCCCATCAGCCCACCCACCCACTCATCCACCCACCCATTCCCCCACCCATCCACTCACCCATCAGCATCCAAATGATGATTATCGATACAATGACTACTCCACTGTCGGAGTACTGATGATGATGATAACTCGGAACCATCCAGCATTTGGTAGTCATCATCATCATCACCACCCGTCTCGAAGCTTGCACTTGTCTTGCTGCTTAAGGCGACGTTTAGGCAAGTCTTGTCTACGTCTACTATCACGAATTTCGATGCTGCTGATGATGATGGTTGTTGTGGTGGTGGTAGTGGTGATGATAATGATGATGGTGATGATAATAGTTGTGATGATGGTAGTGGAGATGATAATGATGATGGTAGTGGTGATAACGATGATGATGCTGGTAGTGGTGATAATGATGATGATGCTGGTAATGGTGGGAATGATGATGATTGCAAAAGTGGTGAAATATCTTTAGTCGCGTTATCAACATCATCACTTTTTTTGTTGTTATTATCATTATTATTATTGCTGTTGTTGTTGTTACTGTTGTTTTTATCATCATCTTTATTATTAATATTGTTACGATGATGATTATTATTATTATTAGTTTCGTTATCTTCATCAGCATCATCGTAATCATTATCATCACCAACTGGTAATGATAATGATTTTTTAACATTGGCTGGTGATGATGACGATTCTTGTTGTCTGGCAAATCTGAGCTTTACGTCGTCTGAAGAAAAACAGTAGCCTCAAAAAAACTAAAATATAAAAAAATTGTAGAATAAAAAGTGAAAACTAATTTAAATATAGTTTAAAGTTAATTAAAATATTTTTTTAATTAATAAGAATATAATTTAAGAGGTTAATTAACCACCAATCTCCTGGGGCTTCATGCCTTCGAATCTCTTCACATTCATCTTCACTCGGTTCCCCTTATGTTTGAATGATGACGATGAGTAGGGTGATGCTGCTGATGATGATGTCGATGATTCATTCAGGTCATCGGTTGACCTAGATTTGAAGTGTTTGCTGTGCCTGTTATTACTGTAGGATGGTGGATTCAGTTTGGTTGGAAAGATATTATTGTAACATATTCATAAACCCGTTCGCTACCCACCATACTAGAGCACGCTACAATATGCCATGCTACCACATCACACTACACTGCACCATCGAGCGACCCAACAACCCCCCACCAAAACACCGCCCACCCTGCCAGCCACACACAACCACACCCAACAACACCGCACCCTGGCAGGCACACAACCACACCGCACCCTGCCAGCCACACACAACCACGCCGAACCACACCGGACCCTGGCAGCCACACAACCAACCGAACAACACCGCCCACCCTCCCAAACAAACAACCACACCGAACAACACCGCCCACCCTGCCAAACACACAACCACGCCCAACCACCCCGAACCCTGGCAGGCACCCACCTAGCATCGAGGATGCCCTGGTAGGTGATCAGCTGCTGCATGAAGCCTGCATTCGGCTGCACGCACGACCGCTTCGTCTTCACCGCCTGTCAGCGTCGTCGTTAGTGGTGGTGATGATGATTGTCATGATGATGATGTGCTGATGGTAATGATTGTGGTAGTGGTAGTTTTAATTGCGTCGGTGGTTATGGTGGTTGGAATAGTGATGATAGTGATGAGTTAAGT